>CM046878.1:410947838-410995185 GCA_025667525.1 Glebionis coronaria
ACTACCGATATGCTCCTTATTGAGTGCCCCGAACCCAGATGACCCGTTGATGCCGGAGATTGCTCATATGTACACGACATACAGGAGCAAGTACGAGAAAACGGCTAGAAGCTGGACTCAAAAGTGTGCCATGGGTTAGTTTCTGGTGTACGACCCCAGGAAGGAACAAAGGGCTCTTTTGCTATTGTGGTTGTTCCTTTGTAGCTACATGGAACAGGATTGTTTGGTAAACATGCCTTTAATTCTTTTTGTGATATCTACTCCCATCATAGTTCAGAATCTTACTTTCTAAATATATTATACATACTATTATTGTGTTCTACTGGAGGCATTTTTCTGATATGAACAGGTCTTAGTTTTGAAGTTTAGTCCAACTTTGGTGGCTAAAAGAGTAAAACCAACAAAATATGAGACACCATTGGCAACTTGAATATCATGATCCATAATAAAGATTAAAACAAGTATTGTTCCGGAAGAGGTTTATTATGTACCCGTTATGGAAAAAAGGCAAAAAGCGTTGGAAGAGATTGACCACTTCTATCTCCAGTATTGCATGATCTGCAACCTCTTGGTGATATCTGAAGACTTCAGAAATCACCAAGAAGTTGCAGATCATGCAATACTTTAGTTATGTGTTTTAACTGTCGTCTATTGTCTCATTATACTTGGGCTCGCAAATGGGTCTGCTCCAACTCCTTAGAAGGTAACTTTTTAATTTTTGAAAAACAAAAGGAAGTTGAATTCTGATAGGTGAAATAGAGATATGCAATGCCGATATGCGAGTTTTCAGTCAAACCTGCAAGTCCTTGCTTCGGTATGAAAATCAACCTATAAATAATGAGTTATGGTTTTGTTTTAAAACATGAAGAAGTATAGATATAGAAATAGAGACAGGAAATGCAGATATGCGAGTCTGCAGCTAAACATGTAAGATCTTACTTTGGTATGAATATAAACCTGTAAATAGTTTATCTCTTTTCCTTTTGTTAGTGTGAGATTGTTTTAGGTTGTATATATTATGGATCATTGAATTTTTATCAACATTTTAACATGAATGTAAGTTGGATCTAATTAAACTTTATAGTCAGAATTATAATAATATATTAATATCTCTTATTTTTCTCGCAATATGATTTAAAGCTCGACAATATTTGAATTACTATGTATTAAGGGTCCAAAGAATTTTAGACTGCTGAAAAATCAACGGTCAAGGAAGGAGTTGGGTTTTCTATAAATATGCAGCTACAACCATCCTAATGCTCTACTGAAGAAATGTGACAAGTGAAGTATTCCCCAACTGGCTTGCATCCTATATTCCTATGTCATTTAATAAATTTTAACAGTATCCAACATTATCCAATACAATATTTGAGTATTTGTGCTTACGTGAAGAATTTAGTTAGGCTTTTGTATTCTAATTTTCATTCAGCCCTCTGGCTCACGTCATAAAAAGTGTATTTGAAAGCCAAATTTACTTTGATCTTTCATTATGCTATTATCAACAACTAAAGCTTTTACTAAGATATTTACAGTTAAGTCACATGGTTAGTGGTTTGCTGGGATTTAGGAAGAATGGGTGAAGTTATAATTGAACCAATAGATGATTTTAATGCCGATGATGGAGGATGTGTGGCAGGGAAGTGTATTTGAAAGCCAAATTAACTCTTATGTTTTCTCAACGAATCAATAGTATGTGTGGCAGGGAAGCAGGCGAGGTAACTTTATGAATTGATTTGTGTGTGTTCTAATTACAGTTGAGTTGACTGATTGTTATATGTGAGCTTGGCTATTATGAAATTTGTGTATCCAAAATTTATGAGGAATCTAATAGGCAGCCAGATAAAACTGCTGACAATCGGGTGAATGTGAATGCCGAATTTCCTCAGCACACTGGTGTAATCTTGAGTATATTATCCAACCTGTTAGAACTGTTCCTCTTTTGGGCGAATTATATATTTACTGATTTTGCAGGATTTTTTGATGTTGGTATTGGCCGGATATGGAATGGATGAATTGTTGATTGGTGGGACAAAATCAATTTTGTGAGTTTTTGAATTCTATTATAGCTTATAAGATGTTAATATTTGTATGAGTTTTTTCTTATGTGATTATATGTTTTTTGAATTTCATCGTCAGTTTTGGGATGGTTAATAATAGGTGAAAATTAGTAGCTAAGTAGTATCGGTTTGTTTAGTTAATGTAAATAAATTGTACATATTTTATTTCGATCAAATGAAGTAAGTTGTGTCTCTTGAACCACTGTCATAGTGTCGAAAATTTGCTACGTTGGCTAATAGTTGTACATCAGCAGAATCATGTGTTCTTAGTTAGAATTAAGCCGTAATCTTAGCACCCTGATAAAACTGATAATATCATTTGTGATTACAAAATATGTTTTTAGAATACAAGATTTAATCAATAATTTATATCTTGAGCCCAATTCTAGAGATGATGAGTCAAAACAAGCCGGAAATAAGTGGCTCATGGGTTACTTGACCAAAAATAAGGGCAACGACCAAATTGAAGAAGCAGGTTAGGCGCATACTTACAGGATAGGAATGAACCATCTCACCAACCCTCTATATAACAAAGCTAATATTATAAAAGTTATCGGCTATATTTTACAACGAGATGCTCATCTTTTTTATATGCTGAATCTCAGTTTCACAAAATGAAGGCTACTCATATGCTAAAATATCATGATGCCCTTAATGAGTACCTGCGAATGACGCATCAAAATGCAACACAAATGGTGAAAGCAACAAGAGCCTTCTAATGGCATATCTTCTGATACATCAAAGATTTTGTAAGAAGGTATTTGTATTTAAGGCATTAGTTTGATTTTGATTTCATACAATGTATGGAGTAGCTTTAGGTATAAAATAAGTAGATGCAACCAGATGAAACGATCTTCTTTAAAGTTTGGACTGAAAGTTGAAGTCATAATTCAGTACATAACCCAGGACCAAGTTTCATTAGTTGGAATGAAGTATTACGTCCTTAAACACATTTTAGAATTAGATTAATAATGCGTTTGAAAAAATTAGTTTGTTTTTATACAATATTGTGTAGGTTGGAAGCGAGGATCTATGTTGGTAACATTCATGATGTTTGATCATGTGTCTGTTCGACGATAGGGATTTGAATCTCTCGTGTTATATGATGGTTAATAGCTTCAGGGACAGATCTTTGATGTAAAATCAAACTACTACTTTTTAAAATGTACTCATATACCTATATTTTATAAATTTTAGTGCACCAAAATGTTGTTCAATATAATGTGCAGCGGACCCATTTGTTTTCGACAGGTTTATTTTTCTCTAAAGATCAACCCTCTACTGGGGGGGTCACGGTCGTCAAGTGACCCCCCACCCAAAAAGTTGCAGTATAAAATTTCTGAGTATTTGGCATATCATGAATAGAAGATTGAGGCAGGAACGAATGCAATAAGAATGAATGGCCTCAAAAGATGAAAATGTCTGTATGTGTAAATATTTGTGAGTTGCATATTTTATGAAGCTTTTTATGAATGTAGAGAATCATATTTTATACAATGTTGGTGCAATATACTTTAGTGTGTATGGGACTCATTTATGGGACTCAAAACCTCGTGATATTTTAAGCTTCTAAAATATAATATCAAACACACGCCAAGCGACACCTCAACAAAGAAAGCTACCATGAATGAATTTTAACAAAATGTAACTCTAATTAAGGACAGCTGGAGTTAGACCCATCTAAATCATACAAATAGTCAGGGAATAGCACTAACCCAAAACTGAGGTAAAATAAAGCATAATGAAGTTATTAACGAAAAGAAAAGATTGCCTAATGATGAATACGTTAGAAACGGAAGTGGAGTACAGATGTATCAAAACATTCATATGTTCGACTTATGAGCTTATATTAACCAATAAGCTTCTTATCCTATTATATAAGCTAAAACAGCACCCCCATAATACTAAAGATTCAATGAACATCAAAATAAAATAACTAATAAATGTAGAAATGGGAGATCAGTGTACCAACTAACTTGTAGTAAGTTTTTCTTTTCTTTTTGCTATACACTCAACGCTTCAAGTTCAATTTTCCATATAGGCCGGAATCGCTTTCAAATTAATCTAACTAAGTGTTGACTCGCTTGTCTCAAACCCGAATTACCATTTTTAGACATATTGTACCTTAATCAGAAAATATCACACATTACGATCCATGTTTTGAAAATCGCTTTATAAATCGACTCGGTTAAGGCGTCAGATCACCGAGTTACCGGGTCAACGCAGTTTTCTATAAAAAAATTATTTATTTTTCAATGATTAAAAATCACGAAATCTTCGGTATATCGAATATATAAACTCTTTACCAAAACAAATATAATTTGGAAAAATAAAATTACGCCGTAAATACGCATAATTTACAACTTTTGTTAAAACACGAAAAAAATTGAAACCCGGTCGGATCTCAAGAAATGGCTTGACCCGAGTCACTTAAACCCGCCAGATCTAGCCGAATTTAAAAAACGTAAAATCAAGCTTAATATAACCCGTTTTTTCAACTGAACCAAGTCAATTGGTTAACTGAATCAAACAAATTGTAAACCTATTATACTGTTAAATGTCGCAAAATAAGATCACAAACATCGTAAGATTGTAATTAATGATTTTTAAACTAAATTGGATATGTTTTAAATTATAACATATTATACTTTGTTTTGTGGCTTCTACTATCTCACCTTTATATATACTGTTTAAATATGTGTTTGGGATTAGGTTCTGCAAATGGTGTTATTCTTACACAATATTTAGAAACATTAAGTAATAAAAGGATAATTAAAAGTTTACTCTTACACAATATTTAGTAACCAAAAGAGTAAATATTTTAACCAAAAAAATAACTAAAAGTTTATTCTTTTATTTACTTGTATATTGAGTGTGATTTATACACGGCCAATAAACGTAAATAAAACACAAAATGAGTTTTAGCCTTCTTTTAATTAATTTTGGATTGCTTAATAAAATATATTATTCGAAGTTTTACAAATATAAAACATTAAAAAATTATTAAAATTCGGATTGAATTTTAAAATTTTAAAACAAAAAGTATTTTTAACATAAATTTAACGTTACGTAAGTGTAAACGATAACTAAAATATAATAAAGGTTAAATTACAAATTCAATAAACTGAAAGCGCACATCTATAAACCCTCCGGAATAACAAAAAAAGCAACCCCGCCCATTGGGTGGGTTACGACGCTAGTATATATATATATGTATATATATATATATATATATATCTCTATATTATATATAGGTATAATTATGATTTGAAACCACACTTTTTAATCCAGTCATATCCCAGTCACATCTTTTAGCCAATAGTATTTCAGAATTTCCTAGAAAATCTCCAAAATCCACGAAATAACGATTTGAAAACGCAGTTTTTTGAAAATCGCGTTTTGGATATGCAGCTTTGAAAACTGCGTTTTGAAAATCGCGTTTTGATGGTCTGAACCGGTCCGGTTCAAGTCTTGGCCGAGCCGGGTGTGAATTTAGTTTCAGTTTTTAAATTCGAATTTTATAAATATTTTTTTTTCCAAAATTAGTTAAATAATTTCTGAAATTCTTATTATAAAAATAGTGATTGCAGGAATCGAACCTAGGTCTTTTGATTCACAAAGAATGTCCTCTACCAGCTGAGCCAACCAATTATTTGGATTTTTGTATGCAAAACATAAGTAATATATTTTAGAACAAAACTAATGATACATGTTTACCAGGATATCTTTTGATTTTTTAAAAATATATCCAGATTTACTCCAAAAATATTCATCCATATCTAAACTTTAAAAGATTTTATTTGTTACATTTATGTTTATTAATCACGTATTTTTTTTCATCAAACCCTAATTTTTTCTAGAGTCATCCACCATAATGTTCATTTGTTTTGTGTAGGTTTTTTTTGCTGGTTGATCATCTTTTTTGTTTTGTTCAGAGGTATATTATTTCTCAAAACCCTAATTTTGACAAAACTATAATGATAAACTGTCTTAGATTTTTCAACTTTCGTATGCATATGTTTGTTTTTTTTTTGCAGGACGAAGGTATATTTTTATCAGAACCCTCATGCAGGTATATTGCTGTATTTTTTATCTTCATGTTTACTGTATTTTTTTTTATGTTCATGTGTTTTTGTTTATGTTCATTATTATTTGTAATAGGAGTTGTAATTGAGACTGATATTCTTATTTTAAATTAATTATTCAATTTGATCTCATCAACTATAGTATTGAGGCCATCAATCCAGAACTTGAAAGAATAAGGTTTGAATTTAGCTTTGCCTGGTCAACAACAATAAGACTTATCACACATCTACCACCAAACGGTAAGGTAACAATTAAACTCTCTGCTATTATACATGGCCATGTGAGATCTTTTATCTTTTAGTTTGTAAGCATATCTTTTCTTTTTTACACTCTTTTGATCCATATATAGTAGATCTGTATGTAATCCGACACTATTTTGCTTAGTTTATTAGTTATATACATTAACACTGTTATTATATTAACATATATATTCCGCATCCTTTTTCCATGTAAACTATACCAAAAGAATCATTTTTATCCTTTTATTCTTGTAGTAGATCAAAGAATAAGTTGCATTATGGTCTAGCGAGCCCTGCATCTTGGCTAGGCAACCACATCCATGGGGCTGGTGTTTGGCATTACTTCATTATTAGCATTCTTGTGCTTTATTCGTCACTGTTTCAAACAAACTGTTGTACCAAAAGGTATATAGTTTATTGTGGCATAATGTGTATGTTTTTATGCACAGATCACGGAAGGGAAGTCTAGCTCGTGCAATTGAGCATGAATCTTGCGGAAATTCATCAGCGGATCATGAATATCAAAAGATGGTGGATATATCACCTACAATTGTGTATGAACTAATTCAAGTAATAAGCGCTATAGATTGAGTTATATATCTAACAACATGTGCATCTAGATTCTGGAAGATGAAGTTTAAGTTTATTTGTGAATTTATAATACTATAGTTTCAAGTAATATCTGTAATTGAACCATATAAATACTAGCGAACATTAGCTTATAATACTAGCGTCGTAAGCTTATTTTTACTTTAAATACTTGATCCACTTTAGATTAAGATTTCTTCATAAACCTTTTTACAAGTTATTGGGTCAAAAGTGTTTTTTTCTTGAGCTTTCTTTCATTACTATCTGAAGCCGACATTAAGACAACATCAATCTTTATATTGGGGTCTGCAAACCACTCTTTATGAAAGAGGTAGGCATGTTCTTTTAGGTTTGTATGGTTCAATTGGCTAATGTTCTTAGTTCATAAATGTCTATTCTGTTTAATTATAAAGTTTTTTCCTACTTTATAAATAGTATATAGTTCTGCGCAGCTCCAGGTGTGCCTCAACAGACAAGAATTCCAAAAATTGCAATTGATATGGCAAACGCTTTGGTAAGAAAAATCACAACCAACTAAAATTTCTATATGAATTATCTTCTTAATTCGTACTGTCTGTAAAAATGTTAAATTAAGATATATAATATAGATATTTGATCTTATCACTTTTTAATTAAGATATATATGGCAAAGGTAGAATGTTATCTGGTGGTGAAATGCAGGGAACCAACCATGAAGCTTTTTTTAGTTATGTTAGAGAAGCATCCATAATTTTTGAGTCTGTTGGGAAGCTTGAGTCCGTCGCATCATGCTATTGTGATTTGAGGGAGTATGAAAGAGCTGGTAATTACTTTTTTTTCAGCTGTTAACCCATGTACATACAAATGGTTTGATTTGTGTTCACTTTCCCTTGAACGTGTCAAGTGGGTTAAATCATGTCTTTCAAGCAAACCTATGCTGTTATATGCATCGACCATAGGCAGTATATTAACCATGATATTTGATATAGTAGTAGTACACAGTAACCTCAGTTGGTTCAGTTGGGTTGTTTGCATTCGTTGCTTTCAAAGTAAACCTGCAAATTTCAGGTATTAAAACTGATTAGTGTAAATACAAACAGAACCTACTCCTGTGCTCTGCAAGGTTTCTCGCTCAACACAATGATTTATACTCAAGATTTGAAGGAAAATTCGAAATAACCTAACATCTATATTTCTCGCTCAACCCAATGTATGGAAAGTTGGCATTAATATTTCTCCACTGGGTTTCCCTATATGGCCTACAAGTTGTTGGATTCTCTAATTTTTGGTATGCAATCCCAAACACCCCAATACTATTTTAATAATTTATGAACACATATATTCTATACGTATTTTGTTACAGGAGGTTTCAAAGAACTATGCATCTGATTCATAAACCTTTTAAGGACACATATTTATAACCTCTTATTTTAATTATGATTAAAGGCAGAGAATAGGAAAGTGATCAGTCAAGCATGATACATATACCTAAATAGTTACAGGCTTGATTGATGGCTTTTCTAAATTCTGTTTTTTTGCCTTTTTTACTCAATATTATCATCTTTAAAAGCAACATAACAAAATTTGCAGCAACACTAACAAACC
Organism: Glebionis coronaria; assembly: GCA_025667525.1. NCBI lineage: Eukaryota > Viridiplantae > Streptophyta > Magnoliopsida > Asterales > Asteraceae > Glebionis > Glebionis coronaria. Next base: position 410,956,393 of record CM046878.1, read on the forward strand.
TACTCTGATCTATGCGCTTACGTTTAAAAAGTAATATTATCATTTTCAAAATCCTGACCTTTGTCGTAATTAGGACTATTGATGCTTCAGGACTATTGATGTTTGGTAGTAGTTATGATCGTTTAAGGGTTGGTTTGAGGATCACATATAAGCATATTTTTTGGAGGGTAATCATCTTCGGTCTAAGATCACTTCATCTTCTTTCTTCATATCAGAAATCGCCACTGGAATCACACCTCCACCCTTTTTTTTATGTCAGATGAGGGTGTTTGGGACAAAAAACTGATAGAGGATTAAAAAAAGCTGCTGACGAGCCATAACATGACTCTACTCACCACCAACTCTAGGACAGTAAAAAATTCTGATGTCGCAGAGAAAAATAAGTGCAGGCATGCACCACCACAAAAAAACCTTATATTTAAATATGGCCAACTAAAAAGTGTTCATGTTGCACATTCAAACTATTTTTGCACCTACAAAAGTTCTGGGATTTGTATGCAGTATTTAGCTAAAATGATAATCTAACAGGAGTAATTTAAGTTCTGGGATTTGTATGCAGATAGTATAGTCAGCTCACAATAGCCAATACAAGTAAGTTTAGTGTGTTATAGTTAAGGGGTTGGTCGGGTTGCAGGGTCGGGTACATCATATATATAAAGCCAACCGACCCTATAAACAATCAGGTTATGTGGAAAGCGTCGCTAAATCTCAAAACATAAAGAAGCACTATTTTGTCGGGTACTCCCCTTTCAAAACAATTTTAATGAGTTGTATAACTTCTTAAGCTAAGTGAAGCTTTTGGTTTAAATTTTAGTCAGTACATCAAGCCTTTGGAATTTGTAATGCAACTTTTTATAACTAATTTCAAACGGGATGAACAGAGAGAGTGTTTGTACATGGAAGGAAAACAAGATGAAAAAGTCAGACAAAACTCAATCAATACATTAAAAAACCCAAAAAGTAAAACAAAGTCGGTAAGTCTAGCCAAGAAGGAGAAACCATTAAAATATTTGGTGCGCATCTACACGGATATTAATTTCTGTCTGTTACGTGTTATGTACTTATGTGTCTTGACTTACACGCACCAAAAACAATAGTCACCTTGCGGAGTTGTGTTTTATTTAAAAAATCTTCATATTATCATCGTGTTGCAGATTGTTGTGTGAAGAAGGAAGAAGGAAAAAGCAATGTCATATTTACTACAACATCTACACAAAAAAAGAACGCGTATTCGTCATCCGTTTTAGGCGTGACGGGAATGCACCTTGTATGCTGATGGACGTGTGCTTGCTTCAGTGGCTAATAAGTTAAAAAACTTTGTTGTGCTACTTGGTTGATATAGATGAAGTGCCTGATTCCAATATAATGTACGAACTGTAATATTATTCTTCAGGAACAAATACATCATGATTGATCTTGGTACTGGTAACAACAACCAGATCCATTGGCCAATCGAGGACAAGCAGGAGGACTTCATTGACATTGTTAAGACAGTGTGCCGTGGGTGAGAAAGGGTCGTGGTTTGGTCATTTCACGTAAAGATTACTCAACCAAGTATCGTTATTAATCCATTAGGTGGTTATATATTGTTGTGTGTCTTGAACTGTCCTGTAATCGAAATAAATATTAGTGATTCTTTAGTAATCCGTTGTTAGTTGGCTTATATGTGTTATGTCTACCTGTAATTTAGATATTAAATTTGTTCATGTAGGTACACAGAAGCAACCTGTACATATCTCCACTACCTTAACATTGTGACATGAAAATTATAGATATTTAGGATTTATATCTTGAAAAAAGACCTACACAAGATCCATCATGTTTTCCATTTGCTCGCCTTGTTTGTAGTTTAGGAAATTTAAGACATCCATAACCATGACCATTGCGGTTTTTTAAGATGTCGAAGAATAAAAAATGAGATTCTTGATGGGCTGGTAGAAGAAACAATTCCATATATAACATGCAACAGTATACAAAAATATGGAAAGAAAAAACCAAAATAAATGCAGTTTTCTTTATTTGTTAAAGCCAATGAAATAAAAAAAACCAATTTTCTTTCCATCGAAATCATTCTTCACAAAAAGTAAAGATGGGAAAGAATGGAATAAAAAAGTTGGTGCATACCGTGTCCTATTTTCAGTTAGAATCATGTGTATTTCATTTGAAAGTGGAAGGTATAGATAAAAGTTGACATGTGCCTGAGAAATTCTTTCCTTTCAACTAAGAATGCCGACTTTGCTTTGCACACTTTGTCATAGTTTGTAAATTTAATTAGAAACCTATAGTTCTTTTTCTCCTCTCTCTTGCCGTCATTTTCAAAAATTAAGTTTTAGTAGTTGCACTTGATTTCTTTTCCTAATGCTTCTAATTGATTAGGATATACTATATGGGAGTTTTAGTTTTAGATATAGAAAAAAGATGTCCAGTCCATTTTTGCATCATTTCATTGTTATTTTCTTCATTTTCTATGTATAATTTAGATTGATGACTTTTACTGTGTTATGTTCTTTGTATAAACAAGGTATGTCTGTATAAAAATGTTCATATTAGTTCAAAAGTTGTGACTTGCACAAAGTGAAAAAAATTGCATCGATGTCAATAGATAGTCCGAATTATTGTTCATGTTTGACTTTTTAAGTCTTTGTTCGTCAACCTGGGTTAACCCGGTTTTCAAAATTATTTTTTTCTTCATAATTTTAATAATTAGCAAAAATTATATATAAAAACCATAAAAATTTTCGTATATTAAAGATATAAGTTGTTTATCAATCAATATGATGTGTAAAAATAAAAATTCGTCTAAAAACCTAAAATTTACATAATTTTTTAAAAAAATCCGAAAAAATCAAACGCCTCCGTCCCATAATTATTGTCCATGTTTTACTTTTTAAGTATTTGTTCGTCAACTTTGACCTTAAATATTTTTGTTTGTGTTATCTAATATTTGATGCATAATACATGAATGGATAGAGTTTTAAATGTATTTTTTATTAATATAACTTTTATTAAGTAGTGTATAACAATAACAAATTAATTTAAGGTCAAAGTTAACGAAGAAAGACTTAAAAAGTCAAAAGTGGACAATAATTATGGGACGAAGGTAGTATAACTTTAGACGATGCGGGAGGATGTGTGGATCTTTGGGTATACACCAATGAGAGAAGATTGAGTTAAAGGGAGCCCAAAGAGTATTGAATCTGTCCCAATTGCACCCGGTCTTAAGGTGATTCCGAAGACGTTGAAAGTCAACTTAGTACAAAACCAGTGGCTCTTGGTTCGGATAACACATGATATCTTTTCAGTAAGAGGTTTCTTAACTCTTAAGACCATGTATACAACTGGCTTCCCCAATATTTCTTTGATGAATAGTGACGCTTTACCTCGAGAAATTTTGAATGTTTTCTTAAGAAGGAGGAAATGCAGTGGCAGAAGCTCAGTCGGTCAAAACCTGGAGGTGTCATGTGCTAACAACAACAAACAGTTGGTCTTTAGCTGCTACAGGCCGTGGGGCACCAATCCAGTTGATTCAGGCTATTAATTGAAAGTCAAGATGCTTTGGACTGGAAATACACATGGGAGAAATTGCAGGATATGTTGCTCTTGCCTACGCTAATCAAGCACGTGCATAATCAAACCATAAGAGAAAAATAAAAAAACATTAATATCGAATTCATGTAATATTATTATATTCATGTAATATATTATTCATCAAATTCAGTTCATAAAAACTTACGCAGCATTGCAATACATCATTAATAGATATTTGTCCTTTTCTAATGATAATAAATTAATATTTGTTCTTTTCTAAAAATTACGCAACCCCTTTGCCTCTTCGAGTTGTTCTCAATGTTTTCAGAAGGTCGACTCGGTCACGTTAACCGGTTGCTTTGGTTTCAGCCGAAAAGCCGGATCATATTGACTCGGGTTTTATATTTTCGAAACCCGACTAGACCCACTGGGTTTGGGGTGATCCAAGTCAACCCTGTTCTCGAGACTCGGCGGGGTTTTGATTTTTCGGATTTTTTAAAAAAATTATGTAAATTTTACGTTTTTAGACGAATATTTATTTTTACACATCATATTGATTGATAAACAACTTATATCTTTAATATACGAAATTTTTTATGGTTTTTATATATAATTTTTACTAATTATTAAAATTATGAAGAAAAAAATAATTTGAAAACCGGGTTAACCCAGGTTGACCTGAGTCGAATCGGGTTGACTTGGACTCGATGACTCGACCGACTTAATTTAAAACCCGAGTTTGTTCATGTTTAACTTTCGTGTGGCTAAATGTACGATCAATGAGCACTAAGTATTGTTTTTAACATTAGCTACCATTACTTAGAATAACACTAGACTTGAAATGTGCAATTGTAATTACAAGCGCACTAAGTTACTAATTATTGTTTTTAACATTAGTTACAATTACTTACAATCAGTGGCAGACGCAGGAAACTAAATTGTGGGAGGCAAAAAAATTTTTGGACAATAGCAAAGCGAAAAAACCAAAATCTGAATAAAGAATCGAGTATTTTAACTTAAGGATGAATGATATTTTTTGTTTTAGAGTGTTAAATGTTGTACTTTAATGTGTGAGTGGGGGGCATTTTGAGATTCGAGTGGGAGGCATTTAAAAAAACACTCAAAATTAACAAAAAATTACACTATGATCTCGGTTTTTTTGTTTAGCTATGAGGGGCGCCGCCACTCCGTGCCTAATGAATAGGTTCGCCCCTGCTTACAATAACACTAGACTCGAGATGTGCAATTATAATATAGATATAATTCAACTATTAATACTTCTGCATCTATAATGGTTGATATAATTCACATGTGTAACTGCTCTTCACTTCGTCTTTTCCAAAAATTAAATATTACAAATAAGTGAAATAGATAGATGTTAACTTTTGACTTTGAATTAGTTCAAAAAACTTTTGACTTTGAAGCACATAATTTTTCTATTATTTCTTTCTTTTGAATATGAAGTTGATGTAAATCTTTTACATATATATTTAGTAATTTACTCAATATTAATTAATGGATAAAAAGTATCCATCATATATTGTTTATAATACCCATTTATTCAGCTTAATTATTTTGTGTTAGTCCAAATAGTCCAACTAAAATAAAATAAATACCTATTTATTACATTAGTTAAATAAAAGGTTCAAATAACCCAAATAAAAATTTAGACATATGAACACGATTTTTTTTTACATATCAACTCTAAAAATATGAATAATACGTGGATTGAAGAAATGATATTTTTAAGCAACTCTAAAAGGTAGTTAAGTGTACCAAAAATAGATAGTATCAAATGATATTTTTAAGCAACATAATTTAAAAGAACCAACCCATTATTAATACAATGATTCTCATGAGACAAAACACGTCAGTTGAGTGAATCAATGCCTAAAAATATCAAAAATTAGTTTTTTTTAATTTTTTTTTTAAGTTTTTTTAACAAAAACGCGTCTTACATCAAACAAATTCATTTAATACACAAATGCACTTTAAAAAAATAAAATGTTGCCTAATAAAAAGTTTTATGCAGTATTTGAATACGTATTTTATATATGCAATCTTATTCATTCTTTTATGTTATAAAATTTATAAGTATTATATTCAAAAATTTAATATGGTTTACAATTAATAAGAATAATATTTCTTCAATTATTATTATTATTTATATATTCACAAAAATTATAAACTTTATATGACCAACTTCCTACAAATATAAATAAAAAATAGAAAGTGATTAAACATAAATTTAACGTTACTTAATCATAAATTATAACTAAAATATGAATTAACAGAACAATAAACAAAAAACACAAAAAAAAAACTCCAAAACAACAACAAAAACGACCCCGCCCGTTGGGCGGGTTACAACGCTAGTATATATATATATATATATATATATATATATATATATATATATATATATATATATATATATATATATATATATATATATATATATATATATATATATATATATATATATATATATATATAGATATATATATATATATATATATACATATATATATATATATATATATATATATATATATATATATATATATATATATATATATATATATAAATATATATATATATATATATATATATATATACATATATATATATATATATATATATATATATATATATATATATATATATATATATATATATATATATATATATATATATATATATATATATATATATATATATATATATATATATATATATATATATATATATATATATATATATATATGTATATATATATATATATATATATATATATATATATATATATATATATATATTTATATATATCTATATATATATGTATATATATGTATATATATATATATATATATATATATATATATATATATATATATATATCTATATATATATATATATATATATATATGTATATATATATATATATATATATATATATATATATATATATATATATATATATATATATATATATATATATATATATATATATATATATATATATATATATATATATATATATATATATATATATATATATATATATATATGTATATATATATATATATATATATATATATATATATATATATATATATATATATATATATATATATATATATATATATATATATATATATATATATATATATATATATATATATATATATATATATATATATATATATATATATATATCTTTACATTATATATAAGAGGAGGGATATGCCACATAAGCATTTCATAAATCCACGTCAGCACTATTCTGGGCTCAGTATGTTTTACGCAATCCCTGTCTCATTACCCGGCCCAAAAAAAACCTAGAACACCATAATCATCGTCTACATTAATTCTCCTCAAAGATAACCAAAACCCTATTTTATTTCACCAATCTATCACTCAAATGAATCTTACTCAACCTAGCATTAGAAACCCTAAAAAGTGTACACCCCGTCTTCTCTATTGCTTTCCTCAAACCCCTAAATCAACCTCACAAACCAATTTAATCAATTACAATATATGTATCAATTCAATTAGGATTCAACAGTACGTTTTCATAAAGGTAGTTTTTTTATTATTCCCAGTTGATAATCTTTTTGTGAAACCTCAGTTTTCGAATTAGGTTTATGATACATGTTATTAAACTGTAATTATTTGATTTACTTCAGTAAAACTTGAGCACGGACCAGGAGGTTGGACAATTGAAGACCAACAGGAAACCAACTACACCGTCCTTCAGGTCATCATCATAGATTTTTGATTTCTACATATATCCTTTGATAAAGGAATTTATGCCTTCTCTTTTTTTGCTGGTAGATTTTTAGTATGTGTGCAAACAAGTGTAGTTCGCATTAGTCTAAAAGAAAGTACAACATTTATTTGATTTATAATTGAAAATATCTAATGACCAATGGTGTCAAAGATTTTATTACAATATATAGAACTTAAATACCTATGATCAGTATATGTTTTCTGTGTCATGTTTTGACATATTTATTATTTATGAGATCTTTAGGATTCAATCAAGAAGTACTTAGATTATGTCTCAACGTGGATAAAAAGACGCTGACTGCTGTCATTGAACATGTATATTGCGGTCATAGATTTAGGCTATCTATCCCTAAGGTAAATCGCAGTTTTGCGTTTTTCACCTTCTGGTGTTAGATGCATGGTTCTTGACGAGCCTTACTCAAACGAGGCAGTTTATCTTCTGAGATAATTGGACAAGTTTGATAGAATAGGACTTTCTTGGGATCTCTTTGGGAATCAAAAACTAATATCAGGATCACTCTTCTACAAGCAGGGCTTGCAGAGCTTCATATGTTTTGTGTTGATGGCGTTCAAGATGCTTACCTTCTTTCTTAGGTTGATGTGCCAAGAAACATAAAACTGTGACCGCATATGCGAAAATTTAAAAAAGAATGTAAAAAAATAAATACATATCATTCTATAACCTACTAACCTATTATTATAACGACCCTGATAGTCAAATGAACCCACTTTCACTAAATCGTTGTCTTTATGCTTTGCAGATTTTCGGGCGTAATTTGTTTTGGTATGGAGCTGTGTTTGGAGCAATAACAGCAACCAATCGAGATCTGGTTTCAGATGAGCTTTTGGTGCTAGATCCACATGGGACTAACTGTCCTCGTGCAACAAACTCATTATATGCCTAAAATATGGCGTCAGAAAGAGAACATCGAGTTTGTTCGAGTGGAGTTTGAAACTCTTTTTCAGGTATTTTTTGCTAAAAAGGGCAAAGTGACCCTTTCGCTTATAAATAGTCTTCCGTATTAATAGTTTGGTAAGAGGTCCCGTTTGAATCCTTAACCGGATCTGTCCACCATGCCCATTTTACCACCCCAGTTTTTGCCGCTTATATTTTTTTTGTTTGAATGTTGCTGATGTAGTAATTATTTTGTGATGTAGTACACCGGAAAGATGTTGCTGGAGGAGATGGCTTCTATCTTCTTGATTTCGTTCTTGCTTATATTTGTTGTACCAAAGGTAACATTACATGTCTAAAAATGACTGTTAACTGAAAATATATGAAGTGTTCGAAAATGCTATTCAAACGATTATATAAGAGAATCTTGTGAACCCAATTCAATATTATGCTATTTTGTTACGGAACTAAAACTTTGTTAACGGTGCAGCGGGTTGATGATATTTTGAAGTTTATTGAGGAATATACAATTGATGTCGAAGGTGTTGGTCATGTTTGCAGGTTTGTTTTCACTTCAAGTTATAATTTGTCCTCCATCTTAAATCAAAATTTTCAAAATGTAATATGATAATTGTTTTTGCAGTTTTAGTTTATTTGACTACCGAAAACATGGTAATAGTAATTATGCATCACCACACCACTCGTCACCTACTTATAGGAGTTCCCAGGGGAAAATGGAGAAGTCCTTCCTAAGGTATTTCCATGCCTATTAAGTTATTCTGATATCTCTGTAATCAAAACTGTAAATTTGATTGGACATTTGTTGTATGCACGTATTGTGACTTTATAATGGGTTGTTTTTGCATATAAGAATAACCTATGTTCTCATTGTTCTGTTTTAGCAGTTATACACTTTGTGTCCCTTTTGGGCCAATTTATAGCCCATATACCTGAGATTCTTATGTGAAACTTAACATTATATATAAATCAATCATTCCTGCACATAAGTTTAAACATTTTTATGCAAAAAACATCAGTTTTGAAAGCCGATTATTATAAGGGTTCTTTTTGCTAGATAAAGCAACTCAAATGGGTAATGACTCATATTCACAAAATAAGCTAAAATTACAAAGACTAAAACGTGATGTAAACTTTACCCTTTGTTAAATGTCTAAAATACTTCGACTCGAAATGTTGTTTTTGCAGCTTCCAAAGTAGCTATCCGTCGTGGGAACCAAGCACAGACGGAAAGCAATTCCTGTCAACACTGAAGACATTCAAGGAACAAAAGTTTCAAGAGCGTGGTATTGATACGAATGATGTAGTCTTCTATCGATCTACATGGGAGAATTTGTATACACTGAGTGGCCACTCCAAGAAGGTGATGTTCCCTATTTGTTAGTATTTTAGTTGCTTTTTTTAATCTTTTCAGAATATCATTTGTATAAATGGGCTATGTCCAAGTATATTATTGATTCCATTATACAGGATATGGATTTTCCCTTAACAGAATATGGGAAATAAACTACATTCATTCTCCTCTCCATTGTTATGAATGTGATAGAAATTTTTTATCGACTTACTACCCAAACTAGCTGAAGAAGATGTGGATATGGCCTCATAGGTAAAAAAAATTAATCTTTTCATTTTGAGTTACTGTATTATTTTCATATGTTCCAACTTCTATGTCTGTTATGCAGGTAGCAGATATCACACATGCATTACAGCAACCTCCTGGTAAAAAGCTGAGCATATTTTTGTTCCGCAGACCATTTTATAGGATCCCACACCATCTGTCTAATAACTGAACTCTGAAATTATTGTTGTCTTGCAGGATCTCATACAATCGGGCATGCCAATGAGATATACGAACATGTGCCTATGGCGTTACTCCATATTTTAACGACATATGCAACACAAGCATGTCTTAACCCGAATGGATGCATCAAGCAAATCAAAAAGTTGAAATTGCATAAGAGATATGTATTCTTCCCTTTCTTATGGTATGTCTTATTTGAATGATTTAAATACATTCAGGTTGGTGGTAAAGATTGTTATGCAAAAGTCAGTACTTATTTGTGAGCAAACATACACAAAAAAAAGCAAACATACACAGAAAAAAGGTAATCTTAAAAATGAATATAGAGTGGGATAAACAACATATATTTATAATCCGAACCTGATTATTTTTCACCTTAATAGTCAGGTAACTAGAATCAGTGAGCTACTGAGAAATAAACCAAGTAAGTTCCTTTCTAATGTTTTTCGAGATTATCTTATATTTTATTGGCTTATTGAGATTGGGACATCTGATAAGCAATCTTTGTTGGGCTTAAACTGGAAAAGCCAATAAGCTCAATTTTCATTGTTTCTTATCTATGAACCAAAGGTCATGGACTTAGTTGGCATTTGGGTTAGCTTATTTACCCTTCTTATGACCTTATTTTCTTTTTGAAAAGCCAATAAGGCCACTATTAGAGCTTATTACCTTCAGTCTCATTTTAATAAGGTCATAAGCTAGAATGAGCTTACTCTCTTTTCCAAAAGCAAATAAGACCATAAGCAGGATATTCTGCCTCTCAATACTCTCTTCGTTTAATTTGAGCTCTAAACCTGAGATATCTAAATATGATCATAGCCATATAATATTAGTTATTGTTTGATATTGAAGCTTAATCCAAGTTGCAATGCCCCACCTGGTTACAAGCTGCTGTTAAAAGAGTATAAAGTTGCAATTCCTAAATGGGTGTGATAATGGAGTTGCAAAGGAGATACCTGTCAACCTATTGGAGCCACCAAATTTCAAACATAAGCGAGTCCCAAAAGCTCACGGTTAACCCCCCCATTCTGGTTATGCATTCCCCTCCTTGATCCGTGACTGCGAAGGACCAGCAGGATTGGAGAATCCCTTCTTGCATCTGTAACAGGAAGAATCCTAAAGAGTATACGATTTCACTTGATAAACGTCTGGATGTTCATGGTAAAGGGCTTCAAGAGGTCCAATTTAATGATAATTTTGAAAAAAACTCTGAAGCGTTGTATGTAGCTAAACAGGCAGAGAAGCTGTTGACACAAGGTTCAAATTGTAGAAGGATTTGATGATGAAAAATAAGGAACGGAAGGAGCAAGAATTATGTGCTTTGGCCCAGAAAGCGAGATCTGAGAGAGCTGATACTGGTGCAGGTTCTTACGCACCTTCTAAAAAGAATATGATGGACACAGATGAGCCCATGAGAATTGAACGTGAACATGAAAATGAGCATGAATGTGTAAAGGGCAGGGACCAATCTAGAGAATCAAAAGCAGAAAGATAAGATCAGATGGAGAGAGATATGATAAGAGAGGCATAGAGAGCGAGAAAGGGGGAGAAGGTTGGAAGCTAAAGATCATGTAATGAAGTCGTATACGATCAACGATTGTTCAATCAAGAAAAGGGAATGATTTTGATTTTGCAACTGACGACCAATACATTGTCTATGATAAAGACGTTGATGATGAGAAGCATGGTGGGGTTGAAGAACAGCTTGAGATGATCAGGAGGACTTATCGGTTTAAACCCGACAATGGATTCATGAGTGCTGGTGAAAAGAGTGCACCGAGAACTGGATCAGTCGAATTTGAGGAAGAAGTGGCTGAAGAAGCTGATCCATTTGGTCTAGACCAGTTTTTGACAGAATTTAAAGGAGGAAAGCATTGGATAACATTGTAAGTGGATCAAACCTATATTTCTCGAGTCATTGTTTTATCAACAACCCTGAAACATCTATGTTGATAGCGGTAAAACAAGTCTGGAGAACTGATCCTAAACTATTTTTAAGACATATTTCTTGAATAAGTTTTTTTGTACCGATATTTTAAGGTATGCCAGAAGAAAAGAAATTCCTATCAGCACCTTTTTTCATTTTAATATCCAGCATTTTGAGCTCAGTTATAACAGAACAAAAGGTCAAATCACATGTTTATTGCTCTTATCGTATTTGTTTAGTAATGCAATTGTGATAATACAATGAATTAACCACACAGTAGGGTACCGCAAGTCTATGCTTTTCTTTAAAACCATCCTCTATATCTTATCAGTTTGACAAGTAGCAAGAAACATTGTATGAGAATAGTATAATGGCATTTATAATATATTTTTTAACGTGTAAAAGTTTACATCAATATTACCATTAATTTGACATGTTAAGGTCAAAGGATAACACTCTAAACTGAGTTCTAAATATAGTGCGTACACATTGTCATTTCTAACTTTGTCATTAACGTATAAACGTAGTCTTTCAAATGTGAAGTTTTGTGTATTTATTTCTTACCCAATTATTTTAGAGGAAGGATATATCCATATAATTTGTACAAAAAGAAATCCACACACATATGTGTCATTCGATTTGTGGATTGTGAAAATAAGAAAGAGAAAATACACTATAACATTATTGGTTTATCACATTTGACATATCATTATGTGAGAGTTTGTTTATAAACCTTATGTGGATGTAGCATTTCTTATTATTTTATTTGTGTCTATAGATGGTAACTGTTAAGAAAAAACAAGTGGATTCTCCTCAAAACACAAGTACACCATATATGTCGTTAAACATGAACAACGCTCTTATGTGCTTTGCATATACAAATTTTAATGTAGGTTGATAAGGCAAAGGGTATAAACTAACGATTAACTTTCTAAAATTAATCATAATGTAATATTTACCTTTTTATCACCACTAATATATTTTTAACTTTTTTTCATTTTAAATTTTTTAGTAAAAATTTTTGTTTTTTAAATTTAACCGAAATACAATTAACGATAATTTACATATTAGGATAAAACAAATGGGCAACAAGCTGCGCCGCTAACCTTTTTGTATAGCAAAACCAAGTCAATTAGATACAACGTTTGTGGATTTAAGAGTCAATACATTACTATTCATATCACATTGTATTCTGGTAAGTAGCTCTACGACTTTAGGTGCAAAGAAACCAAATGTATCAAACGCGAATGGAATAAATTAAACATTCATTTAGCCATCAATCGATTGCAACATTTATTTTTTATTTGTTTAATACTTTTGTATGTTTTAAAATCTTAACTTAAAAAAAAAAAAATTTGTAAATATATTTAAAATTTTAATTTTATTAAAAAGTGTATTTAAAAAAAAAGTTTTAAATATAGTCTCTTGTGTTTCTATGTTAATGCACATGTAAAACTTTCAGCGTTTGGTTTTAACATTCAAATAACTATCCTAAATTTCATGTTTACAAGAATAAAGGAAAAAAATTGTTTTTGTTATCACATTGTATATTTTTATTATTGATTCTCTTTACACTACACATTTTTATACATACAAGATATAAGTATTATAAACACTAGCATAGACCCGCGCAATGCGGCGGCGAGCACTCATAATCATTTTTTAGACTAACAAATATTAATCTCTTATCATTAAGTTTGTATTGCTGAAATTGTAAAAAATCTGAAAAAAAAACTCTAAATTTAAAAAAAATAATAGTTAATAAATATATAGCAAAATAGATATTGAATTAAAGAGCATAAAATTTTAGAAAATATGGTGAAATTATATTATAAAGATAACAAATAAATAAAAAGATTTTTTAATTTAAAAGAAAAAATGTTATTTGAATAGGTTGTACAAAAGTTTGTTACAAAAGGTTGTTACAAAGGGTTATAATATATAATGTTGATGAAAATATCACAACTTGCTTTATTTAGTAGAAAAAAGGTCTGAATTTTCTGCCTTGCTATTTTAAGAAGGTCCTAAATGCTTCATATATTAGTATAGATGAAAACAAACACAACATTCATTTTAAACAGACTATATACCAAAATAAATAAAGTTTTATTTATAAAAAAACAAAAAAACAAATATGTTCTGTTTATATCTATAAACAACTTTAGACGCCTCAGTCATCTACTTCAAAATAAATGGCTAACCCAACCGATTCAACAAGTCGAATATAAATAATGCAATTTACCAAAACCAACTTTTCAAACAAAAGAACGAAAAAACCCATATTTATTTCAGTTAACGACTTTAGTAGTATTAGCACAAAAATAGGTAACATAACAAACAATCATACTATGCTTAAACATATTTTACATATAAATATTTTTGAAGAAAAAACAAATACTGCCTCATCATACACTAAAACAAAATTACAATAAAACAATAAAATTCCTATACTATCCTTCAAATAAAAAAAATGTAGAAACAAAAATGTTTCAAAATAACAAAATGTAAACGATAATCATAAGTCATACCCGTCCATCGGGCGGGTTTTGTAACTAGTATATATATATATATATATATATATATATATATATATATATATATATATATATATATATATATATATATATATATATATATATATATATATATATATATATATATATATATATATATATATATATATATATATATATATATATATATATATATATATATATATATATATATATATATATATATATATATATATATATATAGGTATAATTATGATTTGAAACCACACTTTTTAGTCCAGTCATATCCCAGTCACATCTTTTAGCCAATAGTATTTAAGAATTCCCTAGAAAATCTCCGAATTCCACGAAATTCAGATTTGAAATTGCAGTTGTTTTAAAATCGTGTTTTGGAAACGCATTTTTGAAACTCGCGTTTTGAAGGTCTGGACCGGTCCGGTTCAAGTCTGGACCTCTTGAAAATTCGTATTTTATAAAATGATAAAAAAAATTGTCCATAACTGGATTCGAACTTGGGTTGAAGGATACAAAGACAACATACACAACCACTAGACCAAGCCAGAAGTTGTGATTGTTATTTAAAAACCAAATATATAATGTTTAGAAATTTATCCTTCCCTGATTTGAGTGAAAAGATTATGTGTATATATTTCCCTTTAATATAGAGACTTGATAAATATAATTCTAATAACATACGTAAAATATAGATATTATTCATTCGTGTTTTCTTCAGGTTTTTTTCCAACCCTAGATCTTAACATACGAGGTGAATCAGGCACCATTGATTATATAGAGGTAAGTATCACTGTATTCTTACATTCGTATTAATACAGGGATCATCAACAAATAATCTTTTATATGTTATTAATACATTAATGTTTAAATTATTTATTCATTCTTAAACTCTATTTTTTGTAGGTTCATCATCTTCTTTCTTTTTTGCAGGTTCATCATTCACCAAAATCTTCTTTATTTTGTTTGTGTCATGTATTAGAATTTTGTGTAGTAATCAAGTATTTTTCAACTTTTGTATGCTTATGTTTATTTGTTTGTTACAGGTTGATTATCTTCTTTGTTTTATTTACAAGGTATATTCTTTTCAAAACCCTAATACAAGTATATTAATTTTTTTGATCTTCATTCATATTAATGTTGTATTCGGTTTAAAGTTTTTTGTGGGTTATTTTATGTGAAAACGGCAAATCTGTTTGTTTTAGCTTCGGTTATATGCATCCAGAATTGTTCATTGATAGAAGGTAGCAATGCATCTTCCCTTCATATTTATGGCTTAACAAGGTCAAATTACCAAAGTGAACTCGAAGCTCCAAGGTTAGTATAAGCGACTTTGTATGTGCATTTCATGAAAATTACTGATATAGTTTGATTGATGAATTAAGAGAGCTGAATATTAGTGTTTGGAATAGCAATACTTATTCACTTGATGAGTTAATCAGCAGTGGAAGGAATTCTTTTTTATTTTTGTGTTGGAGATACGTGACAGGGTTGTTTGCACCTGGAACTATAATTAAGAGCTTACACATTTTAGTGGTGTTAGTCACAAGACAGTTACCACTAGCTAGGCCACCCTTGAGTGGTTAACCTTTTTAATATGGGTCTTTATATTTTTGTTTATCAATGATAGTTTTGAAAGTAGTTAAGTAGGGTTCATGGGTCGGTTAAAAAGAATATATATACGTCTGTCAAATAAAGAAATTTGACCAGCAAAAACCCTTGATACCAATTCTTCGTAGACTACTTAAGTTATAACATTAGAGGCATATATTAAAAAGGTTATGATTTAACTTATTTTGCAAGTAAATATAAGTTTATGATGATATCACTAAAATTGAAAAAGTTTGTTAGGTAATTGTTTTTGTTGATGTGTGGGCATTTAGAAAACAAATGGTGCTATTATTGCGTTAAAAAGAAAAAACAAAGAACATATCATAAAATGAATTATTTAAAGTAATAGTTTTAACAAGAACTTGACTCATTTAGAATCGACAAAGCTCGAGGTCAGCTCAAACCTTTAGCTGAATACTTGTAGTGATTATTTGTCATTAAAACATGAACTTCAAGATAGCCATCTTCTCTGAACATATGTTTGATCATTTTCAATCAAAAAAGTGAGTTGGAGCTGAGTTGCTGCAAAGGATATTTGATAGGTTCTTCCACCTTAGAGACCAGCTCAAAAGCTTTAATTCAAATACATATCAATCTGAAGAGGGAAAAGATAAATTATGAATAAACAGTACCAAGGTGCCATCACTTACCAAGCTTAGTTAGTCAAAGTATCAATCCGTTTATGTCATATGAGTCTGCTGGATTTTCCCCAGAGTTAGTGAGAGTGATAAGTGCATGCTAGAAATTCATATATTTGTATCCAGTATGTCTGGATTTTTCTCTTCTTAATTTTCAATAGGATTAACAAATCTAACTTATCGCAGGTGCGATATCTGTTCCAAAAACGAAGAACATGTTATGAGTTGCCCAACTGTTAGACTTCAAATTCCAAAGTTGGGTCTGCCTCTTATGTCTTAGTTGCGCCCTTTTGTTGTCTGGCGGAGCTTTAGTAAACAACTCCGTCTATAGATTGAATATGCAACTCCCACTATGCAGATTGAACATTAAAACAAGCATAAAAGTATTTGGCTTATTTGTATTTGAATAGTCGTAGGTTTGATCACAGAAATCAGTACTTGCCAAATACTACCTTTGATATGAAAAACACAATCGAAGATGACTCTTTGTATCCTTTCTATTTCATGTGTTTTAATTCGTTGTAGTTGTTGCTTAACGGAGCTAGCGAGCGCCGTGCCAAGAAGATCCGTGTTCACGTGCTTACTGGTGGTCGTGATGGGTTTTGGATAGTTTAAGTGTCGATTTTGCTAAAACACTTGAATCAGAACTTGCAAGTCTTCGCATGTTTGGGCATTGTTCTTTTTGTAAGCAGTAGATCTTGTGCAAGATCTAGCTTATGCACAATACTTTGCCTATGTTTTTGTTTGATTTGTGACTTACATTATATGCTGTTTTCCTCAAAATCTTAATGAAACTATGTTAATTCGTACTTTTTTATTTATGCATGTATACTGCATGTTTAAAGCTGAAAAAGTTAAGATGTTGAGGTTTGGTTCATTGATGCTAGCTTTTTTAAGTTTCTTTTACTTTAAACTCGACTAATTTTCTTTGTTTTTTTGACTTTTAGGTATACTAAAACATTTGTAGGAGCGATTTTACTTGCTTGCAGGGACGTCAAAACAACAAACATGCTCTCAGCTTGACCATGGTAACCTCCATCTGTTAATAGCTCACCAACCTCGTCCCACCCAGCCACAGAAAATTATTTGTACCTACTTATTCAAGGCCAGTACAAATAAGTCAGTACACATTACAACATTGCATAGAGGGTACATGGATTGCAATTCAAGGTTGTATTTTTGCATCTTATCCCATAATCTTTTTTTGCATCTAATCCCATAACACGACAACATGTTTAAAGTAATTCAGCTTAAATAAACGTCACTCCTTAAATACTTTAACGACATAATGTTTGGTTAAAGCTATCTGTACAGGTCATAAGTATAAAGTGCCTTTGATGAGTGTGAGCTTATAATTAAGTCTCAGCCGTCATACGTCTGGAGGAAATTACTAACAACCAAAGGTAATGCTAAATTTATAACTGCTGATATAAGTACCCTTGAGAGGCTTAATAACATGAAGTTAAGTGAGTTGTTGTCAGGGTACTGTGTGCTTAGAGTTGTGGTAGGGGTAAAGTTATATGCTGATATAAGTACCTTTTGGAGGCTTAATAACATGAATTTAACTGAGTTGTGTTGGTGTACCAGTACAAACAGGTGATCTTCTAATCTTCTTTTACCTTTGTATACAATCAATATATGGAAACAGGCTTATAACATGAATTTAGTAGATCTTCCCGTTCATCATGTTTTCAAAACATTTGAGAAAACTTCAAGCCTGCAATCAGTGTATGCAAATCCGGTAAGAAGTGTTATATCTATCAGAATAGAGACCTGTAATATTGTAGATGTTTTATAGTTGTACACGTATGCCTTCAGTATCCAACAAGAGCAAAATGTTGGTTTTTATTGTGAAATGTTGGTTTTTATTGTGAACTCTGTTGGGCATTTACCTCAGAATGGCTTGCATGCTTTTGATTGCCTTTCTGTATCATAACTACACAAGGAATGATGCGAGGGTACATTTTTACCAAAGACGATTACATGAAAAGGTGGATAGTTGAGCTATTAAGTTACATAGACCATATGTTTATTAGCTTCACGGATCCGATAACTTTTTTTTGTCATTGTGGTGTTTCGATTAATGGCACAAACTCAAGAATGTTTGTAACTGGTTCTTGTGACGCAACTGCACGTATTTGGGACACTCGTATATATTTGATGCTTTCATGAAGGCCACGTCTGTTCAAGGCTTGGAAACTAAAATTGGTTCGCTGCAATTATTTTTATCTGCTTTGAGGTTGTTTGGGATTGAAAGTTATAAGTGCTTATGGAGAATGTGCAAATGCTTTACATAAAGGAGAAAGAACAAGACCACAATTGGCATAAAGGAACTTCATTCACACCTGCGGTTACATTCCAAATAATACATATTGTTGGGTCTGTGGACAGCTCCACCTATGTATCCATACGAAAGTGACAAATCACAGGCCGCAAACAAAGTCAAATAAACCGTTGAGTATACTTTTGTTGTTGTACGTTAGTCTGATCTATTCGTGGACCTACTCAATGCACTACCAATTATTGTACAAGAGCATCAGTCAAAACTAGCAAATGCCAAAGTATATTTTTGGTGTACGTTATACTGTCTGAAAGCAATCTGCATTTGATGAAGTTATTGACATTGGTTTGTGTTAAATTCTTTACAGGTTAAGACATGATTAATAAAGCAATCTGCATTTGATAAAGTTATTGAATGTTTAGATATGTGTTTTTATCTAATTGTGTTAATTTGTTTGCAGGGGTTTTTCCACTTGCGGCCACATTGACCCGAACAGAATAATCGCTCGCGGTAAGCTGCATACAGTGGGGTCCTTCTACTCTATAGATGGGAATAGTAGATGAGGATTCATGTTTCCGTATGTAAGGATGTATGTATTATTTGGATGTGTAGATGCTTGCACTGATGATGTGAATGTAGTCTATTTTTCAGTCTACACGTTATTGGTAACTATAGCTGTATGTTGGTGTGTTAAATATTGATGTTAGTGCAATTACCGAGTTTGTATGTTTTGTTGAATGTTTAGTATATAATGGATTCAGATTGGTTCAACTGTGTATGGAATTAATCCTTTAGCTTAGTGGTATGCAAGTAACTATAGAGTCAGTTTGTCTATGTATGTATCAGTTGAGATTACATGTGAATAATGTATTATTATATAGCACTATATCTGTACAAATAGAAACCGCTTTTTGTGATACAGTCAAAGCATCAGCAGCCTTTTTTTTTAACTTTCGGCTGCCGCTTTATCAGATGCTTCTTTCGCAGTTCTTTCAGCTTCCAATGCTGCAGCTTTTGTTTCTTCCTCTTTCTTCTTCTCGGCTTGACGCTTTGCCTCTTCTACTTTCATTTTTTGTTGACATATTTTTTCTTCTTGAAGAGAAATTTTATTTCTTTTTGCCTCTTCAATTGCAGCATCATCTCTTATCTTCTTTTCTTCTATTTGGGATTTGTATTCATGATGCCTTTGAACATCAGTCAGATGATTATCAAGAGCTTCTACAATTTGGCATTGATGTTGCAAATCACGTTTTCTATCCAGCTCACGCCGTGCCTCCTTGCTCTTTTCAGCTCGGGAAATGGCATGGGTAAGTTTGTCTTTTTTCGTTCGTAAGATCAGTTCTTCGGCAACAGTACGCTGGTGTTCGTGTCTTAGCTCAAGTAAAGCACCTTCAATAACTCCCCCTTTGTCCATCAAGGACAATTTCTCGCCACTAGCTGACTCACTATCAGAACCTACATTATCACTTAAATAAGTTTCCTCAAAAGGAAAACGATTATTACTGGCCACATGCCTACTATTATTCTCCTGGTCATCATTACTATCGTTACTTTCATCATCTGATACATGCATCACAAATGGCTTTCAAGTTTTGTTAGCATGTCTTACAACGGAACGGTCACTTAAATGTTTTTTCGTAAACTGTACAGGGGCTACTGTTGATTTTTAAAGTTTGTGATCTATGGAATTAAGCTCAAATAAGAGTTCATCAAAACTCCAATCAATTTGCGGATCAGCTACAATCCCGCCTACACGTTGAGCACATTGGAGTTCCAGTTGTACACCACCTCTCATGATTTAGATAAGGAGTGAATCATTCGTCTATCTATCAAAGTAACTGTTTTCCCTCTGATATACATGTATCTGTTTGTGGTTGGGTTCGAATTCAAGAAAAAAATAAATGAAACTAATTAATTCGATTGGGAATATGACATTGAACTTGTGCAGAGTTTGATTGCTTTATTGTTTTGAATCGGTTTTAATTTTATAACCTGCATTTCTTCAATCAGGCCCTCAATGGTTGCCTTTTCTCTGAGATAACTCGCTACGCAGTCGCCGTGAACAGTACTAAAGTCAAGCATGTTGAATTTAGGCTGAAGATTATGCACAAAGGTCATGAATCCTCTGTGTTCAACCACCACCATTGTAATTCCAACAACCTTACCACATTCATAACACACTAAATCTCTCGAATCAGATTTTGGGATTGTCTGAGGTAGTGGATAGGTATAACACCTGTGCATAGGCCATTTCCTTACACTATGTAAAACCAAATCTATGACCTTTAGATCGGCAGATTAGCAGTTTTCAATTGTGGTTCGGACTGCTAATTTTCATTTAAACAATAGAATAAGCACATAAGGTGTAATTCGTCTTTTATGTTTCTGTATAGCTTATCGATCTAAACATGGAAAACTTATTGAAAATATACGACTTTCAACAATAATAACCAACTTGATTAGTCACTTTTGTATGCGGTTACTAATTTTTATTGCAATGCAGGATTTGGTGTGCCATGGCGAGCGCTGATGACGAGACGTGGTACCAACAGTAACAGAAGGAGCAAGAGGTCCAATACTCAGAGGACCTATTTTTTTAATTCACTGGTTTGACCCTTTACCACTAAAATGCAACTCAAACTAACATGTTTTGGTTAGTCTAATTTGGTCCTATAATAACAAAGTTTTACGATGATTTAATTCTTCTTAATACTTAATCAGTGCACAGGTCTTTTTTAGAGCAAAGTTATATACACGTTCAACTTATAGAGAAAATTCACCCTGTTTGACCCGTTCGTAAGTAAATGAGTCAAAATGGCCATCACCAGTGCCATTCAGCCAAAAGTAACTGTATAAGATTGTTTTGACATGTCCATGTATTTGTTTTCTTATGTATTAAGAAAATAAAACAAAAACTTTAAGAAGTGAGTAGGTATGGCAACATCTTTCTACTTGGTACAAGAACTAACTCTCCATTGCAGTCACAAACTCTTGAGACAGGTTATATAAAAGGAAAAAAGGCGTGTTACCTCAGCCTTGGATGAGCATGGACACCAAGCAACTTTGCACATCATTCGGGAGTTGCAGCACAGGAAGTCGCTGAAATCAGATAAAAAAAGGCAAAGAGGTAATTTATATCTTTCGTTTGATAATCAGTAACTAATTATTAAAATCCTGAATAATCAAGTAATCAAAATACTTACAAACATAAAAAAAAGAGAATAACCATGACATACAAAGAGAATAATCAAAATATTTAGCAAAGGTCTTTTATTATTAATAAAAAACTTCCCTTAAAGTACATGTTAAAGGTATTTCCAGAACTGTAACTGACAGAAAAATGTACCATCCAGAAAAAGCGATCCTATCGATCAGTTTTCATTACTTTGAGATCAGAACATACTTGAGTAGAACGTTTGTATGTAAATGGGCCAACTTTTCCACCTTATATCATTAGTGTATGTGCATGACTATGGTATTTTGTTGTTTGGATAATAAAATACCTTAACAGAAAAGATAGGAAATAGAATAATGGTAAGTGCTCATTACTTTCTCCTTGTAGTAGTATATTGTACATCTTTGATTACCACCCCTGAAGCGCTGATTTTTTCATGGCAGGAACCTATCCAACAATCAAATAAAGAAGATATAAAGCCTGGCCATAAATCCATTAAATATTATGAATTTCACTAAAGGTGTATCTATTGATGTTAATTAAGGTAAACTGTTAATTATAAGTATTCTTAAATCTCATCTTCTTGGTTAGTTGAATCTTAACTATAGCATAAAAAGTAAAAGAAATTACCATGCAGGTGATTATTTAGAGAACCCAACCAGTTTCACATGATTAGGATGCTAAAGTTGGGGATTCACGTCCTTTGGATTCTCTAGCTGTTGATTCATGAAACCTACTGCTCTGATAATCTGTACGTGCACCAGCTACAGTCACGCATTTTTGCAAATTGTGGCTCATTGGCATTTGAGGTCAAACAACTTAAATTAAGCCTCTTAATTAAAAACTATAATGGCTTAACACAAGGTTGACACAAAAGTACAGAACTCTAACAAATTACTCAAACAAATATGTTGTTATTTATACGTTAATTGTATGTATATTAATGAGATTGAAGGGAAAGCATACTTGCGGGGTTGAGATTATCCCAAGGGCAGAATTTATAGTCCAAAGAGCCGTTCAGACTGTTTTCTTTTCTGAGCAAACCCCATAATTACACATGGTTTACATAGTGTTCTTCCATTATGAGTAACAAAAAAAGAAGTAATCAAACAGCATGCTAATAATAGAACAAAATCATATGATTGAGCAAACCCTGAGTCTTCTTTACAAAAATGCCATGTTTGAAAATTTAAGATTTCATACATTATAGTTAAAAGACTATAATATCTTGAATTCCGTCGTTGTGAACTTATATGTGCAGTAGTGTGCAAAAATTATCAACAAAAGAGCAGCCAGTTTGGAGCGGGTATTTTGAGCTTTTATGTGGCTTTCCTAGCAGAATATAGTCTGTTTGGGTCAGTTTTGTCATAGTTATTTTGTGAAGAAAATTAGTGTTTTGGATGCTGATTTTTATTCAAAACAAATTGGCATTATGTTTGCTGATTTATGTGAATAAAATCTTATTTTAAAGGTGTATTTGGTACTAAACTACATATCAAGAATATTAGGCATAAAACAAAACTGTTTTTTGAGGCGTGTTATGTTACAAAGGGTAAATCATTGACTTACGTGCTCCCAAATTTTAGTTGTTGCCTTTTTGCAAAATCCACTTGTAAATAAACCATCTTCAAGCATACGCAGTGGCCTATGGGACTACTCAAGAATCCCTGAACCGCCACTGCAACAAACATAAACTCAATTTATCCTCGGAAAGTATTGCTGGAGAACTTGCAGACTAATATTCCTCAACGTCTTTACTTGTCTCTTTTCACATGTCCGTTTGGCGTCTGATAATGCAATTCTTGACTTGAATCCTTACTATATATAAGTCTGATTTTCAGGTTAAACTCTATAGTTTCTGCATCTAGAAATAGTGTATAGGTGTCAAATAATAAACTCGTTAACAACAAAAGAATGAATATATATATATAGTTAATGTTGTATCTTACTATGTACCAACAACTCTCTCTATTTCCTTAAGTGTTGTTTTCACCAAAGCTTCTAGCTATTCCAAAATATGATATCTTAGGAGTCATGTCGATATCCAGTAAAATATCGCTACCCTTAATATCTCTGTGGATGATTCTTAACCTGATGTAGAAAAAGAAGTCCTCGAGCAATTCCTTTTATAATGTTGAACCTCTTGGTTTGCATATTATCTGCATGCCCGACATAATAGGATTGGTTATCTATAGTTTCAGTTTATGATTCATTCTTGTGTTAAATGCTAAAATAAATAGCTATTTTATAGTTATTACAAAATATAAGTGAGTCTAAGCCTCTGTTTGGCATGTATTCATACATCAACAACTTCTCATCTCTCGATGCTACATCCTAGCAGCTTGACAAGATTTTTATGAGTGCTATAGTTTTAAAATGCAAATGATTTTAGTTTTAAAATCACCAATTTCATGATTCGAAGTCTTGGAACGACACTTAAATGCTATTTGTTGCCCTTCTTCTAGCATACCCTGAAGATCAACAAATTTTTATGTGAAAAAAGGCACCAACTACAAAGGTAAAATCCATTCATATATTTTGTATCAGTCGCATGCTTCTGAACCGCCCTACCATAGGCTTATTATCTACTTTTTTCAATCGGGAACTAATTTGGATGTGTGCTATAAAACAGGAGGCATTGCAATTGGAATACAAAACAAAATTCCAGGGGGCCAATCATCACAATCAATAGGTACTTCCTGTGTGTAAAAGAAAACCATACATCATATATAGACAATCTAAAATTTAAGTTAGTATCAAGAAATAGTTGCTGTTATACAGCGACTACATGAAGAGCTTCAGGGAGCCCATGTCTGGTGATAGGTGTGTAAACACCCATCCTTTTACCACTTAATTCGGGCTAAAACGAGACCAAAACACGTATTTAATATCATTTGTTTGGAATTATGCGTGGTTTTTGTGTTTATTGTGATTTCAGAGCTAACCGGATGAATATTAAAGAAAACATGGGATTGCACGGGTTTTATCAAGGAAAAAGACTCAAGATAAAGTCTATTGTCCAAGAGATGCAAAAGATTTGAAGTCACTGGGCCTATTCGAAGATTTATCGAAGAAAAGGACTAAAGACGGAAGATTTTCATAAGTCGAAGAAACTCGAGTCTATTTAACGAAGAAATTAAAAGACGAGTTGGATTTAATCGACGACAAATCCCGAATCAGAATCGAAAACGTCAACTTTTCTAAAAAGACGAGAAGACAAGAAGAAAGGGAGAAAGCCCACTCACCAACCAACCACTAGGAGTATAAATAGATACTCCCTTCACACAATTAGGGAGTTAGCTTCATTTTTCTTTTTCCAGTTCTTGTTGGTTCGTTCCTTCACCAACACCATTAGGGTGTTTGGTGATTTTTCATATTTCTTTCAATCTTGTAAGTGTGAATCAATACTCTTGTTACTTTCCATTAATCAATCCATTCCATCTTTCTATTCATCTTGTTCTTCATCATCTTTTTAGTGATAGTTCTTAAGTTCTTATTTGATTCTAGTTTGATTCTAAAAAGTTGTTGATTTAGTGTTTTTATTGGTGGGATTTGTTACTTATGGTATTTAAATGATTTATATTTGATTTGGTTAAACCTTTTTGATTATTGAGTTTGATTTTGATTAAATCCGCGTCCCCTGTTCTTCGCATTTCTAAAGTACTGAGTTCCCAGATTCCGAATAGGGATTCTGGGGTTGCCTTTATTCGGAATATTTCAATTATTCCGAGTAGAGGTTGTTTTTCTTCTTTATTCGGAATATCACAGATATTCCGAATAGCCCTTATATTCCGCATAGGCATTGCTTTCCGAATAGGCTTGTTTTTCCGCATAGTCATATTTTCCGAATAGACTTGTTTTTCCGAATAGAGGTGTTATTCCGCATAAAACTACTTTTCAGCATAGGGTTAATTTTTCCGCATGGTTTCTGTTATTCCGCATAGAACTTGATTTTCCGAATAGCCCTGTCTTTCCGAATAGCGTTATCTTTCCGCATAAAGCAGATTTTTCCGCATAAGTGATATGTTATTCCGCATAAAACTACTTTTCCGCATAGACCATAATTTTCCGCATAAGGGTGTTTTTTCCGAATAGCCTTCCTTTTCCGCATAGACATACATTCCGAATAGGGAATTTTCTGCTTGGGTATTTTTCATTTGCTGTTTAGTTTAAATCTTTAAGTCTAGCTTACTTATTAATAGAATAGAAAACCAAACTCCTTTTTGTCACCAAGAACAAATCATTCCACTTTAAACTGAGATCAATTCGAGAGGATTCTGAGAAATATTTTGAACCCACACAAAACGAATGTATCAAATGGCGCCGCTGCCGGCTCTTCTCGTTAAGATCAAAAGTTTTTTGTGAGAACTTGGATTTTGGGATCCGTTCCCCGTGAACGTTACTTTTTCATAAAAATTTAAAAAAAAAAAAAAAAAAAAAAAAAAAAAAAACTAAAAATATAAAATTTTCAAAAATCCTAAAAAGTAAAAAACATAAAAACCAAAAATATTTTTGCTTTGTTTTTCTTTGTTTGTTCTTTTGCAGGTGTATGCGAACTCGATCCACGTCTTATCAAGAGCCCGAGCCTCTCGATAACTTAGACATGGCTGGTGTACAAAACAACAATAACATACCACCTCCGAACAACAATAATAACAACAACAACCCACCTTTCAACAACATGAATAACAACAATAATGAGCCACTTCCGGATAACCGCCCCATGATTGAATTGCTCCAAGCTCATGTAGATGGCAACACGGACCCAATTGTCATACCTCCAATTGCCGCCAACAATTTCGAGCTCAAGTCAGGCTTTATCCAGATGGTCTCTGCTCAACCATTCTTGGGACGAACCATTGATGATCCACACGACCACATCAAGAGATTTCTACAACTCACCAACACGGTCAAGTTCAATGGGGTTCCACAAGAGGTTATAAGGTTACAACTTTTTCCCTTTTCTTTAGAGGGACAAGCCCGGCATTGGCTTGCTAAGGAACCGCCACAGAGTATTCTCTCGTGGACGGATTTGGAAACGAAGTTCATAAATTACTTTTTTCCACCCTCTCGTACTACCGCTTTGCGGAATGAAATCATAAATTTTGAACAAAAGTACGATGAGTCGTTCAGTGAATCTTGGGATCGTTTTAAAGATCTTTTAAGAAAATGCCCACAACATGATTTTACCAAAGTACATCAAATCAATACTTTTTACAATGGTTTAAGCATGAGTGACCAAGATTCACTGAATAGTGCCTCGGGGGGTAATCTATTGGCTAAGACTTCTAATGCTGCTTGGGACATCATTGAGAATAAGTCTCGTGTGCAAACCAAAAGTGTTAGGACCAATGTCGCTAGTGCTAGCACTAGTGACAGCGACAAGCGATTGGATAAAATCACCACGCTTCTTGAATCGCTTGTCACCCATACCGTCAGCAACAACAACAGCAACAACGCCAAACACGCTCAAGTGAACGCTGTCAGCCAACCTTGTGAGATATGCGGTGGTCCTCACTCTTACACATCTTGTACCGCCACCCAAGACTACCCTGCTGAGAATGTGAATGCGGCATATGGCACCTATCAACAACCTGCCTATCAAGCTAGACCTCAAGGTGACCGTAACTTGCTTAGCTACCGCAGCAACAACTATCTTTCACCACCTGGTTTCCCTCCTGCCAACCCAAACCAACAACAAAACCTTAATCGCCCTCCTCAACAACAACAACAACCTCGACAACCATACATCCCACCTCACAAGCAGCAACAACCATCTCAAAGAAACAATCAAGTCTACCAACAACCTGCTTACCAACCACCTGCATACAATGCTCCTCCCAACCAACCCACCGCTCTTCACCAAGAAGTGGAAACTTATATGAGGACTAACGATGCGATAGTGGGAAATCTTCAGAGAGAGGTGCTCAACCTGAAAGCAGACTTGGTCAAGCAAGGAAACGATTTGAGAGCTGATATGAGAAATACGTTGGATAGCCAAACTAATGATCTGAGGAACATGATGGCTAGTTTCTTCCAAAGTAGTCAACCCTCTTCTTCGGGTACTCTTCCGAGTAACACCGTTGCGAACCCAAGAGGGGAGATGAAAGCAATCACCACTCGAAGTGGCAAAGGTACCAAGGAACCCGAGCTTCCTATACCTCCACCGGTGGTTGTGACTAAGGAGAACGAGTCACCTGCTCCTATTCCTCATCCTTCTCCTTCCCCAATTTCTCCACCTCTTCCTTCTACCCCTCCTCCACCCGTGATTGTGAGTGATCCTATTCCTCTAAAACCTTCATCTTCTTCCAATATACCTTATCCTTCAAGGTTGAGGAAAGAGAAGCAAAAGAGCAAGGATGATATTCAGGTTTCGAATTTCCTTAAAATGTTCAAACAACTGAATTTCAATATCTCCTTCGCTGAGGCTCTCGCTCACATGCCCAAATATGCAAAAATGTTTAAAGATCTTCTGAGCGACAAGGAAAAGCTCCTCGATATTGCCAACACCCAACTTAATGAGAACTGCTCTGCAGTGCTCTTAAGGAAATTGCCAACCAAGCTTGGTGATCCGGGTCGTTTTCTTATCCCTTGCAATTTCCCGGGAGTAGAGAATTGCATGGCCCTAGCCGATCTAGGTGCCAGTATTAATCTCATGCCTCTAAGTGTTTGGAAGCAATTATCTCTCCCAGAGCTAGTCCCCACCAAAATGACTTTGGAATTAGCTAACCGTACGGTTGCTTATCCAGTGGGGATAGCCGAAGACGTCATTGTAGGAGTCGACAAATTCACCTTCCCTGCTGATTTTGTTGTCGTCGACTACGAGATGGACCCCCGTGTGCCACTCATTGTTGGTCGTCCATTCTTGAGGACCGGTCGCACTCTCATTGATGTTGAAGCCGGTGAGCTTATCATGAGAGTGGGTGACGATAAAGTAGTCTTCAACATGGGAAAGCTTTCTAAACAGCTTTATTCTTACGAGAGTGTTAATTGTATTGACGTTCTTGATGAGGCTTGTGAAGAACACTTCAAGGATGCTTGTAAAAACATTCCTATCTCTCTTGCCAATGTTGAGACCGTTTCCTCTATCGACTCATCACTATCTCTATTTGGAGAAAGTGATTTTCTTTGGAAAGATTTGGAAGCCACCTTGGAAGATGTGAAGCAAGACAATGACGATTCTACTGCCAATTGGGATGACGATCTAAGTTTCATTGCAAACCTCCTCAGAGAAGACAATCCTTCCCCTCCATCTCCCACTGTTATTGCTATCGAGACTCCGACTTCGAATACGCCTCCCGTCGAAAATCCACCGGATTTGGAACTTAAGGAGTTGCCGCCCCATCTTGAGTATGTATTCCTCGATGAAGAGAAGAAGTCGCCAGTCATCATTGCTAAGGATTTAAAGGATGCAGAGAAAGCTCGACTTGTTGCTGTGTTGAAGGATCATAAGAAGGCTATCGCTTGGAAGATTTCCGATATTCGTGGAATTGATCCTCACTTCTGCACACACAAAATTCTCATGGAGGACGACTTCAAGCCTACTATTCAAAGCCAACGAAGGGTGAATCCAAAAATACATGAAGTCATCAAAACAGAGGTTCTCAAACTTCTTGATGCGGGTATGATTTACCCTATTTCGGATTCACCATGGGTTAGTCTAATCCACTGTGTGCCCAAGAAGGGCGGAATAACCGTTGTTCCCAATGAACACAACGAGTTGATTCCCACTCGTCTCGTTACTGGGTGGAGAGTTTGTATAGACTACCGCAAACTTAATGATGCCACGAGAAAGGATCATTTCCCTCTACCTTTTATGGACCAAATGCTTGAACGTTTAGCCGGTAATGAATATTACTGCTTTCTTGATGGTTTCTCGGGTTATTTCCAAATACCCATCGATCCCCAAGATCAAGAGAAGACTACATTCACTTGTCCCTATGTCACTTTCGCTTACAGAAGAATGCCTTTTGGCTTATGTAATGCGCCCGGGACTTTCCAAAGGTGTATGTTAGCTATCTTCCATGACATGGTTGAACAAACCATGGAAGTCTTCATGGATGATTTCTCGGTCTTCGGGGATTCTTTCTCTTCTTGCCTTGCCAATTTGGAACGTATGCTAAAGAGGTGCGAAGACACTCACCTAGTTCTAAATTGGGAAAAATGCCATTTCATGGTAAAAGAAGGCGTCGTGCTTGGACATAATATCTCGAAAGCCGGTCTTGAAGTTGACCGTGCTAAAGTCGATGTTATCGCAAAGTTGCCTCCACCTTCAACAGTGAAGGGTGTGAGAAGTTTCCTGGGTCATGCGGGCTTCTATCGTCGATTCATCAAATATTTTTCTCAAATCGCTCGCCCGATGACCCACCTCTTGGAAAAAGATACTCCTTTTATCTTTTCCAAAGAGTGCCTTGAAGCCTTCAACTCGCTTAAGGATAAGCTAACTAAGGCACCCGTCTTGGTCACCCCTAATTGGGAGCTGCCCTTTGAGTTGATGTGCGATGCTAGTGATTTTGCTATTGGAGCGGTTCTTGGACAAAGAGTGAACAAACACTTCCAACCGATCCATTACGCTAGCAAGACAATGACAGGGGCACAATTGCATTATACGACAACCGAAAAAGAGCTTTTAGCTGTTGTCTATGCTTTTGAAAAGTTCCGCCCCTATCTTGTCCTTTCTACCACCACTGTGTATACCGATCATTCCGCGCTGAAGTACTTGTTGACAAAGCAAGATTCCAAACCAAGACTTCTTCGCTGGGTTTTGCTGCTCCAGGAATTTAAAATCGAAATTCGCGATAAAAAAGGAGCAGAAAACTTAGCCGCGGATCATCTCAGCAGACTTGAGGATCCTTACCAAGGGGATCATCCGACCAAAGAAATCAATGATTCTTTTCCCTTGGAGACCTTAATGTCTATAAACTCGAAACCGAATGAAACCCCGTGGTTTGCGGACTTTGCAAACTACTTGGCGGGTGGAATTCTCAAGGAAGGGTTGACGTCCCAGCAAAAGAAGAAGTTCTTTACCGACATCAAGACTTACTTTTGGGATGACCCTTACCTATTCAAACAATGTGCCGACCTGATTATCCGCCGATGTGTTGACGGACCGGCAGCGTCGGAAATCCTTGATGCTTGCCACAAAGGACCCACCGGTGGTCACTTTGGTCCCAACTACACCGCAAAGAAAGTGTTTGATTCGGGATTTTATTGGCCCTCCATATACCGTGACGCTCACGATATGGTCAAACGATGTGATGTTTGCCAAAAGCAAGGCAAAATCACACATAAAGACGAGATGCCTCAGAATTTCATTCAAGAGTGTGAAATTTTTGATGTTTGGGGTATCGACTTTATGGGGCCATTCCCTTCATCTAAAGGAAACAAATACATCCTTGTAGCCGTTGACTACGTTTCAAAGTGGGTTGAAGCCAAAGCTTTACCTACTAATGATGCAAGGGTGGTTTGTAACTTTTTGAAAGCTTTATTCGCTAGATTCGGTGTGCCTCGCGCCATTATTAGTGATCGTGGGACTCATTTTTGCAATGACCAATTCGCAAGAGTCATGGCTAAGTACGGTGTAAATCATCGTCTTTCCACAGCTTACCACCCACAAACTAATGGCCAGGCTGAAATATCCAACCGAGGACTGAAGCGAATTCTTGAAAGAACCGTGGGAGAGCATCGTGCCGCATGGGCTGATAAACTCGATGATGCTTTGTGGGCTTTCCGTACTGCTTACAAGACCCCGATCGGCTGTACGCCTTATCGTCTTGTGTACGGGAAAGCGTGCCACCTCCCCATTGAGTTGGAGCACAAGGCTTATTGGGCCTTGAAGTGGGCTAATTTTGATATAAACAAAGCCGGTGACCTACGCAAGATCCAACTTAATGAGCTGAATGAACTTCGGAATGAGGCTTATGAAAATTCTTTGATCTATAAGGAACGAACTAAGCTCATTCACGACTCCAAGATCAAAAACCGAGAGTTCCATGTTGGAGACAAAGTCTTACTTTTTAACTCTCGGTTGAAAATCTTTTCGGGCAAGCTCAAATCTCGTTGGTCCGGCCCATTCACCATCGCCCAAATTTTTCCATATGGTACTCTCGAGCTCGCTCAACCTAATGGACCTAATTTTAAGGTGAATGGCCAACGAGTGAAGTTGTACTTTGGTGAGGACACCTCTCAGGAGGTGATTCCATCCCTCACTACGTTCCCCATGAACTGAATTTGGGTCGAGTCAGGCTCGTGACTCGGTTATAAAAAACAAGCGCTCCTCGGGAGGCAGCCCGAGTATCTATCCCTTTAACCCCCTAAGTGTAGGGGAGGACCTATTTTGGTCGTTTGTGTTTGTGTGGTGATGTGATTACAGGGATAACTGCAATCTTGGAAATCTTTGAAGAACCGTGCTCCCGTGTTATCCGAAATTCGGTTCTATCTCTCAACTATCGTGATTCAATTTTCTTCATACTCACATTTGAAATTGATCACTTTAGTCGTCTCTTCCTTAACTCAAGTTAACCAACGTGCACAATGTCATAAGTGTAGGGGAGACTTTTCCCACATGCTTAAACATTGAGGACAATGTTTATCTTAAGTGTAGGGGGGACTTCTATCGAAGTTTTAAGTGGACTTTTCCATGAAAATGCCTTCATTTAACCGGAAAATCCTATTTTTCAACATTTTTCAAATTTTTTATTAACTTTGGCCATTTAGTCGTAATTTTTAAGTTTTTATCGTTGCTTTCATATGTATATATTCCGCAATAAAGTCAAAAATATTAATAAAGTGGTGTAGCTAGTTTAGAAGTCTTTGATATATTAGGCCCGTTGCGTTTATTTTGACTCAACCCGAATAGACTTATCCAAGTTTATTCTAGCTAGTATCCTTAACCATGTAGACCTTAATTGGTTTATTAGGCTAAGTATCCACGAGTCTCATTATTTGAGATTTTAAATTGTGGAGGACGAGAAATGATAGAGTCAATTATAAGTCGGTATTCTTGCACAAGCTCACTTGGTGTAATTATTTGCCTATTCTCCCATCACTTGCTAATAAT
The DNA here is from genome assembly GCA_025667525.1 of Glebionis coronaria. Taxonomy (NCBI): domain Eukaryota; kingdom Viridiplantae; phylum Streptophyta; class Magnoliopsida; order Asterales; family Asteraceae; genus Glebionis; species Glebionis coronaria. Next base: position 410,989,643 of record CM046878.1, read on the forward strand.
TTATCTGCAATAAGTAAGGTCGTACGATTTGAAAAGTTACTTAGCTTCTAGCCCAAGATCGTTTAAAAGTTGCTCGGTAATGATAAGAGTTCATAGCCAAGGCATAACTTATGAAGCGGGGCGCGAAGATTGGCGAGTCCGAAAAGGCCCTAACAAGGCATGAGGATTCCATTTTATTACTGAAGATCCAAAGTGATGTGAAAAGCATTATTCCTAAAGTCAATATGAAGGATCAAGACTCACGACGAAAAGCAATCAACTCCCATAAAAATCATGGAGAAGTCTATCCGAAAAGACCCTAACAAGGTATGAGGATAAATAGATCCAAGTCCGAAAAGGAGGCGGATCGTTGTATCTCAAAATCCCAATTAGAGATTGAAGAAATAATCATGAAGTCGTGGTCAACAAAGTTGGAGTACCCCTCAAAAGTCTCCAAGTGAAGAAACTCTATTATGATGAGAAGACCATTATCTCAAGAACGTCTCTCGAAGATATGAAGTATGAAGTACATGCCAAATATCGGCCCGAGAAAGGTCTCAAATCGTGAACAAAGTTATGCCAAGATATGAACTTTTTGATATCCCGAGAAGCAGTTTTAAGAGATTTTGTCCTTTAGCTAACTATTGATCAAATCGTGCTACTTTGCTTTCAGCCTTAATAAACTATCGAAATAAGTCCAAAAAATGCATCTTCATGATCATTCTAAGACAAAAATAAAATATAAGAGATACAATTAGGAATAAGGGAGTTTAAGCATTTAATTAAGCCATGTGTGTAAGTGTTTGATTTACTAACTTATAATAACAATGATCTCGTTTTTAAGCTTAGTTTGGGGAACGTGAAACTTGAGGGTGATAAATCTTCTCAACACCAAAGCCCTAATGTAAGTCCTTGATTTCTTTACAAGTTATTTCCATTCTTTTTGTTTATCTTAAAGTTTTTATTTCTCTTAGTAATTTGATTCTTATTTGGTAGTATTTGAATAAGGCCAAGGTTGATTAATTATGAGAAAAGTGTAAAATTGCTTTATCATTAAGCATTGCATGAGGGCATGGCAATGGTTAAGTGTAGGGGATTTGATAGGTGTGTAAACACCCATCCTTTTACCACTTAATTCGGGCTAAAACGAGACCAAAACACGTATTTAATATCATTTGTTTGGAATTATGCGTGGTTTTTGTGTTTATTGTGATTTCAGAGCTAACCGGATGAATATTAAAGAAAACATGGGATTGCACGGGTTTTATCAAGGAAAAAGACTCAAGATAAAGTCTATTGTCCAAGAGATGCAAAAGATTTGAAGTCACTGGGCCTATTCGAAGATTTATCGAAGAAAAGGACTAAAGACGGAAGATTTTCATAAGTCGAAGAAACTCGAGTCTATTTAACGAAGAAATTAAAAGACGAGTTGGATTTAATCGACGACAAATCCCGAATCAGAATCGAAAACGTCAACTTTTCTAAAAAGACGAGAAGACAAGAAGAAAGGGAGAAAGCCCACTCACCAACCAACCACTAGGAGTATAAATAGATACTCCCTTCACACAATTAGGGAGTTAGCTTCATTTTTCTTTTTCCAGTTCTTGTTGGTTCGTTCCTTCACCAACACCATTAGGGTGTTTGGTGATTTTTCATCTTTCTTTCAATCTTGTAAGTGTGAATCAATACTCTTGTTACTTTTCCATTAATCAATCCATTCCATCTTTCTATTCATCTTGTTCTTCATCATCTTTTTAGTGATAGTTCTTAAGTTCTTATTTGATTCTAGTTTGATTCTAAAAAGTTGTTGATTTAGTGTTTTTATTGGTGGGATTTGTTACTTATGGTATTTAAATGATTTATATTTGATTTGGTTAAACCTTTTTGATTATTGAGTTTGATTTTGATTAAATCCGCGTCCACTGTTCTTCGCATTTCTAAAGTACTGAGTTCCCAGATTCCGAATAGGGATTCTGGGGTTGCCTTTATTCGGAATATTTCAATTATTCCGAGTAGAGGTTGTTTTTCTTCTTTATTCGGAATATCACAGATATTCCGAATAGCCCTTATATTCCGCATAGGCATTGCTTTCCGAATAGGCTTGTTTTTCCGCATAGTCATATTTTCCGAATAGACTTGTTTTTCCGAATAGAGGTGTTATTCCGCATAAAACTACTTTTCAGCATAGGGTTAATTTTTCCGCATGGTTTCTGTTATTCCGCATAGAACTTGATTTTCCGAATAGCCCTGTCTTTCCGAATAGCGTTATCTTTCCGCATAAAGCAGATTTTTCCGCATAAGTGATATGTTATTCCGCATAAAACTACTTTTCCGCATAGACCATAATTTTCCGCATAAGGGTGTTTTTTCCGAATAGCCTTCCTTTTCCGCATAGACATACATTCCGAATAGGGAATTTTCTGCTTGGGTATTTTTCATTTGCTGTTTAGTTTAAATCTTTAAGTCTAGCTTACTTATTAATAGAATAGAAAACCAAACTCCTTTTTGTCACCAAGAACAAATCATTCCACTTTAAACTGAGATCAATTCGAGAGGATTCCGAGAAATATTTTGAACCCACACAAAACGAATGTATCATCTGGCATTTTGGAAGCAGAATTGTTTGCAGATACTGAGGTTGGGCTTGAACCTTGAGGGTAAGGGACCTAAGCTGCCATCTAATTCATCACAGTTATTGCGAGTTACCTCGTCTCTTTGGTTTCTTTCTCATTGTCTCTGTTTCTTTTCCAGGTTAGATTTGTTCCGTGTCTACCCTTTCTGTGTAATGGTCGGTTTGTTTACGCTCCTCATTACTTTTTATATTGTTTAATAGGCAAAACTCAAGGCAGTCGAGTAATGGGTCAGTCATGCTACGTTGAAGGTTTCACACCTGTAAAATCTTTCGGGTCCGCATCTGCATGTATATATTTGTATCGTCACCTAGCATGCGATTTCTCCCCCAATCCCTCTCTAGCTTCCAACGTGCCTAACATCATAATTACCTCCGTTAGCACACCTCCTCCACAACAAATGTTCTGCCATTCCGATTTCAATTGGTTTCATTGTCTCAAAAGCCTACCTTCAATGACGAAAGACTTTAGAAGCAATTGCAAACAAGAATGGACTTCGACTATTATGGCGATAATAACAATAATGAAAGAATGAAAAACATGGGGAAGTCGGGAATAGAGAATAATTTAATTTTGGAACGCGTAGCGGCTAAATGACACGCGTTGTCTTGGATGACAGTGAGCTCAGGATACCTTGAAAGAAGATCGTCACTTCTGTTTCATTGTGATATGGTGCTAAGGCTTAGAAGGCTTCTACATTTTGCTGATAAAGATCTCTCGCACCCAATCCTCTTAGTCCTCCATGACCTTCTTTCGGTTTTTAATTATAGTCCGCAATATATGTTTCCAAAAAAATAGTCTGCTTTGTTCTTATTGGACACACTTCTCTTGAATATCAGTAGTAGTCATAATGTTTCTTGTATGAGTTATTCCGTAATTCAAGTGACAAAACCATTAGTACCTTAGAGGGAAATTATTTGCTGCAACCTATTTGGATAGTTTTGGTTAGAACTGACCTGGTCTAAACTAAAACTGTAATTCTACTTCACAAGTATCCATCCCTAATTTAGGATATGCAGGCTCACCGTAGGTTGTGAACAAGATCTCTTTTCTATATGACTGGTCATGCATGAAAAACATATGTAAAATACGATTAAGGAGGCTCTAGGCCGTTGAGCATCAAAATACGCTTAAGCATTCTTGTACAATTTTTACTCGTTTTCCTTGTACTCTACTTTTTCTATTATCCCACACATGCTACACATGTTGTACAAATCTAAAATGTTTTTTCTGATCTTCAATGCTAATCCATTTGAACAGTTTGTACATGTGTGAGGCACGACTCTATGGCCTACCTTTCGCTTATCCCAAATGGCACTTCAGTCGTTTATTACTAACATCTTTCGTTTCATTCCAATGCTATGTTGCCAACAGGTAGATGTAGGTCAACATTTCAAATTCAAATGTCATTTATGTTAATTGTTCTTGAATTCAGTGGTGTCATTGCTAAATATATTTAAACCAAATCATTGTCATTCATATATATGTGGAAACCACAAATGTAGTTATGAACTATATGTGCATAATTATCCTATGCTACATACTATACCCAATATCAACAATAATACGTTGACCCGCAATAACATACAAGTCAAATATTTCATTACTTTCGCTTGCTGTAAACCAGTTAAGACTAAATCGATCCGATTTCTGTCTCAAACCGATTTAGTTTAAGTTAAATCAGTTGATTAAAAATGAAACATATGAGGAGGATGGTTAAAACCAAACCGATCCGGTTAAAAGAAAATCAAACCATTCCGATTTAGATCATGTTAAACGGAACCTATCAAGTTAAGAACAGAATGTTCTAAGTCAAACTGGTTGGTTGATCGATTGAGTAAAATCGAACGGGTTTAAAAATCGATACAATTAAAAAACTGTTTGGTAGATACAGTTGAATGTATTTGTACAACCAAATATTTACATCACACAGAAGTACTAATAATATCAAATAATAATTTACGTTTAATCAAAATAATTTTTTAAATAAACTGATATTAGTACAACAAAAGATTAAGTTAAAAACAAGTCCGTGGGCTAAACCCTAAAAATATAAAAAAAATAGTTTAGTCTAACTTTTGTTTAAAAAAAGACTCCCACTACAATAAAGAGATAAAATTAATAAATTAAACAAACGTACTTTTTAAAAATATTTACGAAACGACCCCGCCCGTTGGGCGGGTTATGCCGCTAGTATATATATATATATATATATATATATATATATATATATATATATATATATATATATATATATATATATATATATATATATATATATATATATATATATATATATATATATATATATATATATATATATATATATATATATATATATATATATATATATATATATATATATATATATATATATATATATATATATATATATATATATATATATATATATATATATATATATATACATATATATGTATATATATATATATATATGTATATATATATATATATATATATATATATATATATATACATATATATATGTATAGATATATATATATATATATATATATATATATATATATATATATATATATATATATACATATATATACATATATATACACATATATATATACATATATATACATATATATACATATATATACATATATATACACATATATATACATATATATATATATATATATATATATATATATATATATATATATATATATATATATATATATATATATATATATATATATATATATATATATATATATATATATATATATATATATATATATATATACATATATATACATATATATACACATATATATACATATATATACATATATATACATATATATACATATATATATACATATATATATATATATATATATATATATATATATATATATATATACATATATATACATATATATACACATATATATA